>OZ007570.1:35826534-35846534 GCA_963931925.1 Onchidella celtica | reverse complement strand
AAAAGAGGGAGAGAGATAGAACGGTAGGTTCACAGGTTTATCCCGGATAATGCCGGGAACTTCATCTAATCATAAAAATAAAATAAAAATAGTGGCGGGAGTAATTCATTGTGGTACAATTTTGGCCCCTTTTTTGCCCGACTCTACAACCTAAACAGCAGTCTAAAAAATTATAAAGTTAATTTCCTTAAGTGTCGATTAATCCAGCGCAATCGCTTTTGTGTCGACTGATTGTGTTGATTCAAGTTTCAAGTATTTTTAAATTAAAAAGTGCAAAAATGTCTATACAATGATCTTTGTTTTGGCTCCCTATAGTACGCCCACGCCACCGGAAATGATGTATTAATACGCGTTCAATTCGGTGCGCACAATTTCCCTACCAGAGATGAGTGCGTAGTGCTCTGGTGAGCGCGAAATCTGTAGTAAAATGTAGAACATGGGAAGCTTTCTAGATCAAAGAGAGAGAGAACGGTGGGTTCACGCGTTTATCCCGGATAATTCCGGGAACCCCATCTAGTCAAATAAAAAATCACTTCCATAAAGTTTAGTCTGAAATATGAGTCCATGGTAAATTTCAAAATCATTTTCCCAGGAAATCGATGTTGACCCCGCTTATGGTAAAAAAAAAAAAAAAAAGATGTATTACGAATGATAAGCTGAATAATACCATGCAGTACTTTTTCATTTGAGCTTTGAAAATGACGCCACTGTTCACGCCAGTGTGCATTTCCCCCACTTGGTGTCATGCTGGAGTCCGTGAACGCAAAATGCCGTCGCCGTTCCATCTTATTCTTTATTATATCCATTCTCCTTCCCGTGAGTGACTGTACCAGTGCATCCCTCTCTTGATATAAGGACCAGAAATGAATCAAGCTGAACGACTTGAAAGGCAGTAACATTTTAATTGTCCCACTAGGTCTAATGTCGAACAGACTCTTCAAAAAACGGTTAGATAAACAAACAAACCGACAAACGGGCAAACAGACATGTTGACACCCCCTCCCCCATATACACACACACTTTTCTCCTGGTATCAAATAATTATGCTCTTTGGACCAGATTTTGGCTTCTCAGGGTCAACTTTCCATTGTGTATAGCAGATTTATCCGATATACAGCCCGCGGGTGTGAATATGTTCTGGCCAACGAAACCTTTTTTCCTTTTCATTTTGTTTTAATGTCTATTTATCTATGTATAGTATGATAATTAAGTAAAATCAAAGAGATTAATGTTTTATGATATACTGGAGGGTTATTATGCCACACATATCGTCATGGTGCTAACATTTTGGCCTAAGATAGACTTAGGCTAAAACAGAATGTACCTGTTACGTCATCGCCCTATCCATAGTGCATCTATTAATGTAAAAATCATTCAAAAGTGCCAAGCCATTATCCTGGAATTGGAAATAAAACTTTCTTTAATGGCCTTACTCATTCATAGACGTAGGCCATTTTGGTTCTGGGGTTGTTTCAGCCAACGTGGATGATGGCCACTTTTACCTTGAGTCATTTTGGCCTAAGTCTGACTGCATTGCAAAAGAATTTAAATAAGTTTTTTTGCGATTTTCTCAGAAGTGCAAAAAAATGACTTTGGCCAAAAGGTCAGCACCATGACGATTTGCACTCAGACAAAACGTCATTTCACACACCCTGCCCATGCCGAGTGAGTACGGTGTATGGGCGCTTCTTCTTTCTTTAATTTGTACGGCTTCTGGAGCCTTAAAGTTCGGCAGCCACGGACTCACAGATAAGATATGACATTTTTTATTTAGACAAAGTCGTTAACAAATGGCTGTGCTCCACACGAATTTGAAAAGAGTTGATGGCCAATGATGCTATCACCAGACGTGGTGCGATAAGGGTCAGCGGATTATCGTTGCCCATGCAAGCAGGCTGTAGGAATTGTGCCTAGTGCAGATTTAACTGTTTTACTGTAGTCACTGCTGACAACAGATACTATAGTGATGTGATGAACAGGGGCCTTTTCTGTGATTGAACAGAGAAGGAGGTTTTGACACGTCTAGACCGGCTGCCATGTTTGGTGAAAGGCAACACCTCTTATCACAGTGTTATTGCCCAAGAGGACAAGATATACCAGAAACTGAAAAACGAGAGAAAAAAAGCGGCGAGGCAAACAACGAGCAAACAAACAGGCTAAACAATACCCCGCCCCTTTCTCCGTGTTTCGTCTGGTGCCAACAAACCCTTCCCCCCGCCCCCCCCCCTCCCCCACCACCATGTCTTAGCGACCTACCTCGGCTACTTCGGCTTAACCGTTTGTCTGACTAATAGTAAGGAGCAAATACGGACATCATTGACCTTTACGATAAGATCATGCCTTTCAATATGAATTCCAAAACGATAGCAAAGCGAATGCAAAATGTAATTTGATGTTTCTATGCACCAATTACCACTTTGCCTGTTGATTTTCAGTTGGTAATGTCTGGATAGGTGCCAGTGATCAGTTTAAAGAAGGACGCTTCGAGTGGGTCGGCGATGGGTCTCATGTAACCCACAGCTCATTTTACCTTGGGATGCCTGATGACCATAACGACGGTAAGTGATTTATCCCCACTGCGCACACCATTTGCACAGTGTGCGCATAATTATGTGTAAAGTGGAAGAGTTAAACTAATCCCTGCAACTGGCCCGACGACCATCCCCAGAAATGGGATCAAACACGTACACAGACACAAATGCAACAACAACAAAAACAAGAACAAGAAAACCAAAAAAAAACAAACAAGAAACAGAAAGATGCAAATGCCAAGGCCAGGGCTATTCCACAAACAAAGAACTCAACACGTAAACCTTGTAATGCTTTTCCAAACCTTCAAATATAATATTATACACAATGAAATAGAATGAGTCTATGCGAAATTTCAAAGATATTTTAAAGGCCATTTTTTGGGCAATTGATATGGTGTCGATTTTGCTCTGGTTTTTAAAAAAAAGACGTCCTAAAGTAAGTGATCTTGCCCACATCATCCGCTCCGCTATTTTTACGGAAAATGATGTATGAAAAAGTAAAGCACTCTTTGCCTCGGTATACTTGTCCACAGCATCCGTTCCGCTCCTTCCCGCCATTGAGGCAAAAGAGAGTTTTTCGTGCGTCATTTTTCCGTAAATATGGTGTGAATCAAAATGCTGAGAAAGGCATATAAAAAATAGATGTTTGTGTACTCTCTGACGTAGGCTGGGCGATTCTGCCCGCAACTTTATAAGTCTTGGGCTCAGTGGCTCATACGCCGGTATTCGATGACAATTTCTCGAAAGACACACCTTTTTGAAAAAAACACTTTCAGTTGTGAAGTCTCATTCCCAATCCATTTATTTCTCAATTAATTTTTTTTTTCGGTTTTATTGTTTAATTTCTGCCTTAGGCGCCTCTGTTATGTGTGTGTATCTATGTATTATGTCTAGCATAAGAGTGTATGCAATAGACAGTGTTTGAGATAGTGAGAGACAGAGAGAGAAAAAGTGGGAGAAAGAGAGAGAGAGATAGAAGGAGAGAGAGAGAGGGAGAGGCTGAGTTGCAGATGGGGAGAACAATACTTTTTGTAAAGCGCCTAGAACAAATTATTTGGCTTGGGCGCGATATAAATGATCTTCATTATTAATATTATTATCATTATTATCATTATTATTATTATTGTTGTAAAATATGGTCATCCTCAGCAGTAAAAACATTTTACACCTGCCCTCAAACCAAAAGTGGCAATTTTTGTTTTTTAAAACTGGGCTACTCTTTTGTAAGTTCCAGTGTGGTGAATCCCCTACAGCAAAAATTATCCATCTCATAGCAAAAGCTACTGGCCTGAGGAATAATGTACACGAGGCTTTACATACTAAAACCCAAATGGGAATGTTTTTCTTGCTTCCTGAAAAGTTGCAGAAAATCACTTATGGCACTAATGAACTCCACCTTTGAACTGACTTTGTATTTAGATTTGATTTATTGTTGTACATTATGACAAACTTAATATTCTCTTTGCAGAGGACTGTGTGCACTTGGCGAGCGCTCATGGATATGACTGGAACGATCTCAGTTGTTCTAAATATCTTCGTTTCTTGTGCCAGAAGCCGTAAGCCTTTCATTTATTATTGCACTTTACGGTACTAGTACCAAAAATACTAGAATTGATAAGATGTGACAACTAGTGCTTTTAGCTTGCACGGATTTAGCACCGCACCAGCGACAAACGCGCGGAAATCATGAAAAATGCCGTATTTTACAAAGCCAAATAGGGAAAATATTGAATTTGTTCACTATTCAGCTATCGCTACAGACCTTGATTGACGTCACTTTGTTGTGGAATTACAACCTCAATCACTGTAGGAAACCTCCTAACTTTTTTTTTTTCAGTCGCAGTAGCACTGTCACAATTGTGCGTCATAAATTTACCATCATATCAAGCATTCTTTTCAATCTATGCACCATTGGCCCCCGCCCCCGATCAGCGCGCAAATTGTGTGCACGGTTTTTTTAGTGGTGCGAAGAAGACAGTGTCTCACCTTATCGTTTCTAGTATTTTTGCTAGTACTTAACTAGCGGTCTTTTTCCCAGATATTTAAAACATGTGGAACCACTAAGGGTCTTGTCCATAATGTGTGATACCAGCTGCTCTACACCAGTGAAAAACATGTCAAAATAAATATAAGAAAAATAAAACGTTTAGTGGTAAGAAATTCAGGTGGAGCGAGGCAGATGACGATCTTCAGAGGAACAGTGCATTCTTTCATTAGATGTTTCGGCCTTTAACTTCCTGACATCTTCTAGAACCCCCGGCCACAACGAGTTCGTGACTCTCGGTGTTCGTCACCCACTTTTTTTTTTCGTCGCCGGTCTCTTCTTTGTGTTTGAACCGCTATCATTGGTTTCTGGTGCAGGTGTCTTATCCATTCTGCCAAAACGGCCACTGGTTATATAATATAATTTTAAGCTATATGAATAAAAAAAAATCCAGTAGGAAGCATTTTCCGCTGTTGTTGCCATTTTCTTGATGGTCCTTACAATTTTCCCCTCCACTTACACTGAATTTCGTCAGAAAAGAGTACATTGTTGAACTGACAAATCCCCTTGTTCCTACTTCCATCGCGAAAATATTTCACTTCACTCCGGCATTCCTTAGATCCCACAGGAGGTCCTGGTATTTGGCCACTTTGTATTCGTATTGCTCCTCCATGTTTGTCTCATGTGGCACCATTTGCTGGAATAGAACGTATGTTTGAGCTTCCTTCGAGCTGAGTACCATGTCTGCTCTCATACCGGAGGTACTTACAAGCTCAGGATAGTCGTTCCATCCTTCCAAGTCTGCTGCCACTTTCCTGTCACTGTCTTCGTTCAGTAACCCACGTCCATGAGAATTGCAAAGTATACTGGTGGGGGTATTGCTGGATGCCTGGATGAATGTCTCTGTTTTGGGTTTGTCAGACTTATTCTCCGCCTGTTCTATTCCTGATTCAATGGTCGTTGCCAGAATTTCAAGGACACGATCGTGTCGCCAGGTGTATCTTCCATAAGCTAACGCGACCCTTCACCCAGAAAGAATGTCTTGCAGTGTCTGTTCCCCACCACATGGCGGACATTCATCGATGGTCTCTTTGCTCCATCAAGTGAGGTTTGTATTTGTGGGAAGAACATCATACGCACCGTGAATACTGAAGCCACCTTCATGGGCGACATGTGCCAGATGCCGTTCCAAGAACACGTTCTTTGCAAGGAATAGACTGGACAACTTTATAAGGAATAGACTGGAAAACTACTAAACAGTTCTTTCTGGGAGTTGTGGAGAAGAAATGGAATGGTTGCTCAATATTGTGGCTATATACCAGCATTCAACTGAGCGCAAGCGACCCCAAAATGCACAAATTATCAAACTGTCAACTCGCTAGAACATTTAGGCAACATATTTCGAACACTACGAGAGTACAGTGGCGTCCGGGTCGTCATACTACATCCCCCTCTGCTTCTTCCCACTCGTCCCCTGCGGGCGGGAAAAAAAATCTGCATGGGTCTATTTTTCCTACTAGAATAACAGTGTGGGTGTTAACTCCCTTGGAAAAATACATCCACTCCAACAGCAAAAACAAAATCACTGTGCCCGGGAAATGTACTCTACTCCAGGAACAGAAGACATCCTAAGATTTTGATGGACGAACATGCAGATTGATAGGGAAAGTGCTCTTGTTTAGATTGTACCGCATATTGTAGTAGAAGCGATTTATTTGTTACCAATTTAGTACTCTGATGCAAGTGAGTTCCTGATCCGCTTTGCACTTCAGGATAAAATACACTCCCAGTTTTGTCTGTTTGTATCAAGGAAGTCTTAACAAGAAACATCGGAACCCATCCGATTTAGGGCTACTGTGAGATCGCCACACATGGGAGAGAGCGAGTGCCAGCGAAATTGATACGCGGCTTGGGTGAGAGGGGAGAAGGGGTGTGAGTTCAGTTTTCCCCCCCCCTCCCCCCCCCCCCCTCCTTTTTTTAAAAACTTTTAATTGAAAAGCATTGCAGGTGATAAAATGTGGGGAAGGCAACAAATGTATACCCTAACAATTAACGTGTCATGCATATTATTGTAGAGTTCCACACCAAGTCACAGTGGTAACAAGACGATAATGGTACTACACCCCATGTCGAATGTCACAGAACTTGTCAAGAAACGAACTAAACACTATAAGATGATGATGCCTGAGTCTGCTGAAACGTGTCCGTAAATTAATACATACGATAAATTGACATGGTATCGATGAGCCAAACAGCATTAAGGTCTTTTATTGTAACAAAAAGACTTTTATTTCGATTTTGGGAATTATGTCATCATTATTATAAAGTAAGCAATGCCTCTAATGTAATCATGAAGGGCTTTTTAACCGCTGAGCCTTAAATTCTACAAAATATCACATTACTGATAGAAAGATGAAGATGTACATGGGCATATTTTAAAAGGTCTTGAAGTTCGCTACATTTATGATACTTAAGTTGATTTTGAGACACAACTGCATTGAACAGAAGAAAGCGTTCCGACATTTTGAGCCGGAAAAAGGAGACGCATTTTCTTCAAGTAGAATTAAAAAGTATGACCGGAAATTTCGTTCTGCACGTCAGTTTACACATTGATGATCGAAACTCAACTTTGAAAACTACATCTGTGTATTTCTCGAGCCAGCGGGTCAACCAGTTCTCTGAAAGGATAATTTACCGACAATGGATGCCTCTGCCCTTGCAAGTGCCCTTCATGCACTATGGCACACACCAGTGGTTCTTAACGTGGGCGATTTCCAAGGGAGGGGGGGGGGGTGGGGGGGGTGAACACGAAGAAGAGGGTGACAGATGGCAAAAACAATGGCATGTACAGGGCACCCATTGACCTGGTCAACAACACTCTGGTCAACAACACTCTTTTTATGAACAGAAAAAGAAAAAAACTGCTCTCTTTTTTATAATGAATCTTCACTGTCATTTAATGAAGCTTTGAAGTCTGTCTTCTTGTGAAAATGTTTTTGCTGGGTTTTGATAGGGATTTGGGGGTCGGGGCGATTGCCTGAAAAGGGTTGAGAACCATTGATCTACACCTATCCGGGCATCACTTACTTTTCCAGATAAACTGAAGTAACCCTGCGCTTTATTGGTCCCAGTTCTTAATCCCAGCAGCCTCTTAAATCATCATTACGAGTAATACATTTACTCTGCCTGTGGGGCACTGATTTCTCACATGTCACATCGAGCAGGCGAAAACCAAAGCCCCGGGAGTTTTAAGCAGTGATGATCATAATGGCTTCGATATTGGAACGCGAAAATAGGAAAACCTTGTTTCTTTTACTTGTCCTAAAACTTACCAAGGCAAATTTGCCTGGATTTTACTGGATGTGCTTTTTCCTTCTTTTACAGAAGCGTGTGACACAAAAAGTTGACTGTTAAAAGTGCGCATCTGCCCCGATCAGGAGAACCTAATCAGAAATCTCAGGAGGACTACCAAAGAGCGAATCTTCTGTCATATTGGTCTTAATATTCATTTTAACTCGTACCTTTGCACATAATTATTACTATCCCGAATGCAGCCATCCATGAGGACAAACGCTCGAAAAAAACAGGGGAGGGGGGAAGAGGTTGCTTCCAGCAGATGAAAAGCCTATAATTGTGGGTCCAGAAGAAGTTTCTGGGGGAGCATAGTGCCGTGCAAAGGCAGAGCGACGTATATGCTCATGTCATAGTTTTGAGAAAAACACACACAAAAAAACTTGTGCGTCATGGCTATATGAATGTTTTTATTTATGAGTTTGCCACGCTAGAAATTACTATTTCAGAAGCAGATACCTCTATTTGCCTTTGACATAACAAAATTCTGTGTGAGACAAGTTCATGGAGTCAATAAAATAGATTGTTTTAACTATCCTGTATTGAAATTATTCTGCTGTCTTCACAATTCTGGTAACATTTTAATGCTCTTAAGTGGATTTGTGGCGATTTTGAAACCAGTCCAGTTCTCAAATTCCACTGTTGTAGCAGATTAGTTCTTGTATACAAAGCATGAATAAGTCAAAATGCAATGATTATTTCGACCTGTGATGAAATAAATCAGCCAAATTAATTTACAGCTTCCTGTGACAAAGGTGAGATTTTCTTTGATAACATTTTAACAACAACAACAACAAAAAGAATTTGTCTTTTCCTCATGTTTTATCATCGTGATTACAGCTTTAAAGTTTAGAGTGTGAATTACGTATTAGCAAAAATAAACATTAATAGCATTAATTATTGTATTGATCTTTCAGTATATTGAATTTGACGAAGTAGTACTGGCACTACAACGTAAACACAGCAAAGAAACTAGGAATTTAAAAATATAAAAGAGTTAAAACTTAAGAAAAAAATATCATTGCACACACATGGAAAGTAAACTACAAAGAATAAAGGAAAGACAATAATTGTAGAATTTAAATATTTAAAAAAAAAAAGCAAAAACTCACGGAATAAAAATGTCGCCACACAAAATGCACTCCAGACTCTTGGTTCTCTTGGTTTCTTTTCTTTTTTTTTTTTTCATCTCACAGTCAGATATTCGATGCCAAATATAGATTCTGCATCAACATTTTCTAAGTTTATTTATCCTTCAACTAGTGTAGTTGTGTTGTTGTTTTTTTTTACCATTTTTTTTTTGTTTTTGTTTTTGAAACAATGGATTTTGACATCTGCACAAGTAGGACGTTTTAAGTCTACACAAAATTTTAAATACAAAATAACAATAACTATTCTTTAAGTCTTTGCATATCAACCCTACTCCCACTCCCCCCCCCCCCGCCGCCCGTCCCCGAAATGCTAAACCTCTAACCCCCTCCGTCCCCCTCCCCCCTTCCACAACCTAAACTGTGACCTACTACATACTGTTCTTTCTAAATTTCACCGTGGTAGATTGTACTACTTACTATCAACAACTCCACCTCCTCCTTTCTTCCCCCTCCCCCTCCCCCCTCCTATCCAAACACATGAAACACTACATTTAACTTACTATTCATTTATGACATTACATTGATTAAAAAAAAAAAAAAACTATGATAACCCGGCCAGTAGTAAAGTATGATTCTGATCTTATATTCACAGATTGTTTATGGAAGAGCACCCCACAATTCTCCTGCCAAATGGAGATCATGTGGAAGTAATTTTAAAATGCACTGCTATTAAACAAACAATGATAAGTTCAATACTCTTCATTTTTAATTTTCTTTTGTTTTCAACTCTGTTACCAACGTTGGGTCAAAAGTATGGGATGCTCTTCAAATTTGAAAAGAGTAGGCATGATGTCGTCAGTGGTACAGTCAGTGGCAAAACTGTGGTACTTGTGAAATCAAAGTACGGCTTGCCAGTTTTACCAGTTAATGTCAAAACGATACAGCTGATTGGACTAATTTCGTAAACTTTGCATTCCTTTGGGCAAGGTCGTTAAGGATTTGACCCTGTTTGGCTGTGAAGTAAAGGATTGATAGTGAACTCTCGTGTGCGTGAGTGTGTGTGTTTGTGTGTGTGTGTGTGTGTGTGTGTGTGTTAGCGGGAGAGAGAGAAAGAGAGGGGAGACAAAGAGTCAGAGAAAGAGAACACCTAAAGCGGGTTTCTTGATAATTATGTTGACACCCATGTTATTCGGTCTCCGAAAAGTGGATTACAAACTGTTAACCTCTTTATGGTGGTGTTGTTATTCTCGCAATGGCATTCAGGGGGTTTAAAATGGGTTCTGCAGTTAGGGATTATGGACAACCCAGTGATGGACCACTCAGTATGCTTAGGGCCCATGCGCTGGACTCGCTGTTTTCTGTGGGCCATGAAACACCCGCCTTCCACATCCTAAGAGAAAATTACAGGTGCAGCAGACTTTTCCATTGGACGTGTTGCTTCTTCTTTAGCTAATCAGAAACATGATGACAGTGTCGATCAGTCTCATTTGACAAGTCAGTCAGTCCATGGTGAAAACCCGATTACAGCTTTAACACAGCGGTTTCAGAGCGACGCATTTAGTGATGGCTTTGCCCCGTCAAGTTCCTCAGGTCACGCGAGGGTCAAGTTACCTGCACCCAATTGGGCCGATTGGATGTACATGTAATTATTTCCCCTGCCGTTCGGTAACATGCCTGAGCTTCATAGTATAAGTCAATGTAATAACTGTGAAGATACCAGAAGAAAGAGCTTCTAATGCTCTTAATAGCCATGCAATTTTCATGACAAAGCAAACATCGGTATGCACCGAGGACTGGCTTGAAATAAGAATTTATATAGTGGAAGGTTAGTCACAAAATAATATGTTTTTTTTTGTTGAAAATGCAAATATTAAAACTTGACACTTTAAAATTGTGTCATTTAGACTTCAACACAGAAGCCCAGTAACTGACCTTTCACACATACTTACTGTTAGCACTAGGCGTCTTCAGGTGCGATGCCAGAGTTGATCATTTACGACACGGACAATGCCATAGCGGGTTGGATACACAAAAACTTTTACTTTCCAACCGAAACTTCAACATAAGGAAGACAATCTGAATCGAACACCCTTGTTCACATACAGAGGTTTGTCATGTTCACATTACAGAGGTTTGTCATATTCACATACAGAGGTTTGTCATGGCGTAATTGAAGAGCATTTTTCCAAAACTGGGTAAGTCAAATTTTGCAAGAGTTATGGTCCCTTTCAGATAGTCTTTCAATTATTTGTGTGAGACGCGGGCAAAGTGTTTACTTAAAAGTTGCTATGGCCCATCATGTCCGTCGGATAAAGACGGGACATAACAAGCTCTAAATGAACACTTACACCGCGTCTTACATTAATTTTGAACCACTATTTGAAAGGGACCATAACTCTTGCAAAATTTGACTTACCCAGTTATAGAAAAATGCTCTTCAGTTTCTGCCCACAAGGTCTAACAACGCACGTGAGAACAAAATATGGACATTATGTTACACCCCCAATAAACACTATCGATAGTTATACACCTTATACATTGACGGATTTTTTACTGGTGTGAATTTATTGTTTCTTAATGTTTCTCCAATTATGTGTTTTTTTTTTCCGAAGGAATCAATGATTTCTGCTCGGACTGTACTTGCAACAGATGTGTATTCCTGGCTTCTTTTGACTTTGTTTATTGATTTCTTACTCCTAACCCGATGGTCTCAATTTTAATCGCCGAATGCAGTTGCCCCGCGTCCTGTTCTCTTCCCAAGAAAAATCCCCTGGTTTTGATAAGTCGAAATAATGCATTTCAAATCTAGGGGTGTCTGTGCACACACCGTAACTCGAAAATTTTAGATTTCTGTTTGTTGTTTTTGTCATTTTGGCATATTCTGTTTCGCCTTGGTAAGTACTACATTTTGACATGATGCGAATTCCATTATCGAATTAATGGATCTAATTATTGATGAGGATGTAAAGGTCGTAGCAGACATTAAAATTTGATACTCTATGTCAAACTTTCAAATCGCTCTCCTGTAAAATTACAAAACTGGCGATACGGTATTTGCGCAGGCATCCCTCGAAATGGCGTTTCGCTGTTATTTTGCAGAGCGGGTATTTTCTGTCTCCAGATAGTAGTTTTATTACTGTATTTTGTCTAATGTGCCTTGATGCTGGACATGCTTAGGGGCGGTAAGAATGTAAAATAAACCCGTGGACTTCAGAACAACACTTAGTGTATTGAAATTTTCCCTGATCGTGTGCGTAGAGTCAGGGTGGCTTGAAAGTCTGCCAGTGTGGTTGTCATGCGTATTATTTGTACTCATGTATTTGTGGCAGTGATGTCCTATAGAGGTTTGGTCATTGTAGACTATTGTAATGAACTTTCATGTCTGATTTAAAGTCCATGCAGGTTTCTTTTGTGGTGTCCTTCTATTCTGAGTAACAAGCGTTAGGTAGATTGTTCTCCGTGTCCAGAGAATGCCTGCTTAGTTGTAAAACAGCAAACAGCTTTGGGTTAACCTCAGACAGGATACTGAGACGGATCAATTCGTCATTTTATTTTCCGTCCGTTGACTTGCGCGCGGATCATCCATGTCAACAATGCAACAATCCACATCACACCCCTTGATAACTGTACGAAGAAAAGTAGCACCATAGAGCTGTGAGTAGTACCCACCGTATTAATACGCCCGCAAGTTGTGGATATAATTATAGTGAAAGAAGAAATTCCTCGACTCGGTATTCTGTGTCTCGGGTTTAACTTTCTCTCTTCTCCTGTCCCACACTTAGGACACATTGTTTCAGTAACAATATCAGAATAATGACGTATCTATCATTATCATAGATATGCAAGCATTACAAGTCATAACCGGTAAAAAAAAAAAAGGGCGCCTGTAAAATTTCACGGAAAGTCGAGCTGTATGAGTGGTGGTAGGTCTTGTTAAAAATCCCGCGAGGGACAGATTTGAGATTCAGCAACTACCAACAAGTTCTTAGTCATCGGAAACATTGCAATTAATGTAATAAGGTTATCTGAATCCTGCATAAATTTGTCACCTCCAGTACTATCATTGTATAAAGGTGTGATGAAAGTGAGTGTTTGTAAGGAAGTGAAATATTTATGAGGCAAAACATACGTTTAAATTTGGTAATTTATTTCCTTGACATCCAATTATGAGAATTTAAAAACCCGATTCATGGCTTCTTAAGCTCTGACCATCTGTACACAAATCAATTCCCTGAACATTGAAATGCATTGTAAAATGGCTTTGTGACAGCTGGTTCTGTAAAGTCCGCACACCTGTCAAGCTGTTCACACCTTCAATCGTGAGTAACGAGTTATGCAGCAGCAGATGGCCAAACTTATCTGTGAAGTGTGGGAATGTCTCGGTTTCTCCGGGGCCCCAGCATTCAGCGATTGGCCTTATCTATGCATGACCCATGTGAACTGAATCTTTTCTATGTGTTTATCTGTAGCAGGAGAGGGAGGGTGCATGGTATGAAGAGAGTACATGGGAGAGAGGTTTTAGAGGCGCGTGAGCACGCCTTTCAGTTATGACAGTGCGTTTTTAAAAACGGTTAAATGAAAAACGGTGGTGGGATGGGGTTGTCAAGGTACAATAATTGCAGGGCCGGATTAAGACTTTTAGAGTCCCTAAGCACTTAAATAACTTTGGTGACCCCATATACCCCATATATATAGGTAATTCAAAATATAAACAAAAATTAACCACAGAATACATTGATGTATGTAAAAATGAAAAAAAAAAACGGAGTCTTAGACGCCAACAGGTATTTAATTTTTTCATTTATTGTGTGCGTGTTGGGGACCCTGGCTCAGCTGCACCATTTGCAGTTTTTGTACCATATGTTATGGTCCATGGTAAATCTGGCAATGTGGCAATGAAAAATTTCTTTGGTGACCCCCCCCCCCCCACCCCCACCCTTTTCCCTTGGTTAAATCCAGCCGTGCATACCTGGCAAATACGATCAGCTCCAGAAAGAAAATTGTGAAGGATAAAGAACTTAGAATTGTTTCCTCTATTATTGTACGCTCGTACGGGGACGAGGGGGGGGGGGGGGTGGGTGAAACTAAGTGTATAAAGTGTTAATTTGGAGAGGGGGGGGGTAGGAGGAGAGATTGCCAGACTCGAAAACAGGTATTTTATGGACACACACATACACAGTCACATACACTTGACACACATCATAGCCACACATACACTTGACACACGTCACAGTCACACGTACACACATACACATATACACAAAACACTTCACATACACACACAGACAGACACACACACACACACACCACAATGCTTCTGATGGCTGCGATCAAATTCTGCAAATCGGGTGTTTGTTTACGTCTGTGAAACTTGCCTGAACCTTCAAGCACAGTGGAATACTTGTAATTTCCAGAATTGCAGAGTTACAAATCGGACAGTTTGAAAACTGCATTAAATCAACAACTATAATTATATAAAATGTTGAAACTCACCATGCACGACTGTAGTAAAGAAGCTCTTGAGGTTTAAGCCATGAAAACATTTGTCAGCGACGTCTTGCATTTGATGTGCCAACTATAAAAAACTTTTCATTTAAAATTTCTCTGTTAAAACCAAGAAAATATCCAACATTGATCGAACAGCACTTAACCTGCAAAGGCGTGTCAGAGCTGTCTCATGGCCTAGCCCATCACATGTCTGTAAAGCACAATTTGATATCCAACCAACACTTCACTCGTGCGCAATAAAAAAAAAACTCGGTAGAAAACAATTCTGAGAGAAATTTTCATTGGGCCAATATGCCCGCATTTCACCAGACTCGTTCTTCACAATGATCCTGGATTCGATTCCATACGCCATGTATCGAGTCAGCCCAGGAGTTTAGTATTGAAGATTGCTTGCGATATGTTGATCTTTCAACTGCAAGAATATCTGCGCAGCGGGAGGGACCAGGGCTCAAACGAGGGGATCGAGTGTGGGCAAAGGGGCCAACTTATAATAATAGTTATGGAAAAGCAGTAATCCATTGAGCAAAATTCAACAATAAAACACTACCGTAGGTGTTAAACATAAAATTCTGTCTCCCGTTAACCTGTCAAGAAAACATGTTTATTACATGACTCACGTCCACTTTTATTGTTGTAGCTGTCACTATTTGTCTACTAACCAAACGTTTATTGCGTCACTAGCTGCCACTTTTACTAATGTCGCTCGACTTTTTTTTTTTTTTTTGCAATGTTTATTATAATAAAGTGATTGTGGTCCCGAGGACTCGAAGATTATTGATTATATTGTCTTCCGTATGTATATGTTCAGTTTAGGTGGTTAAAATGAAGATAAAACATTTAAGAAGGGCTGAGGACAATAAATTAACATCCCTCATCTTATTTACCTGGTAAATCAACCCAAAAAAGTCGATATTGGACACATTTACTCACCTGTTTGAAGAAAAATCGTTTTTTGTTGCTGTTGTTTTTTAAATGTTTTATTAAACAAAATAAATCTGTGCTGCTATGGCAAAATCTATTCATTCTGATGTTGGATAATGGGTTTCAACTGTCAAAATAGAATACAAACAACCAGATCAGCGAACACTGACATCCTGCAGTGTTACTGAAATTAAGAAATTGAAACTATGAAGTAAAATGGCAAAACATGTAAAATAAAAATCATAGAAACTCTGTAGGGTTGTAGCAGAGACTTGAGGTGAACACTGTAAACATGTGGAGAAAAATAGGAGGTTGCTAAGTCCCGCGTTAAAAATAAACATCAGAAACACGTAATATACAGTAAATCACAAAGTAATTACAACTGAACAAGAGAAAAAGGCCAGCATCTGGTCATCAAAGACCTACTTCAGGCAAAGGAAAAAAATAATTAACTAATATATTTAAGAGAAGATCTGGAAGAAAAAAAACATGAAAAAAAAAACCAATCAGCAGCTGCGAGCCCCAAATGAAATAAGCAGAGCTCATAGTATTTAACAGTATGCTCTATATCCTGGCATCTGGGAGTCGAAGTCGTCTGATCTGATTGGATAAGTGTTAGCCAATGAATAAATGACAACATTTTGAGATGTTCACGACAGGAACCCAATTCGTTTCAAAAGTGGAAAGAAGTAGATTGTGCGGACATTGTGTGGCTCGCATGCAGCTCGTCCATTTAGTCTGTGCGACATCCGGTAACTAATAGTGTAAGTTACCAATGACATGACTGCATTAGTGAAATACTATTCAGTTTTTTTTTTAACTGTTTTTTTTAACAATCACTGTACTTTTTTTCCGGGGGGGGGGGGGGCCTTTTCATAAAACATATGCAAAGAATCATTACTCTTTTCCAATGAAAATCCGAATGAAGATTTGTAACTGCACGTGACGCGTGATACCTGTGCTCTATGTTAGTCCAAGACATCGAACATCGTACTGCCCTTGCAGTTCTTCAATGTTGAGACAGAATGTGTCATAATATATCAGATTTAGTCTCTCAAATTAGTCAAGTGCGCTGACTGACATATTGTTTTAAAAAACCCCAAAAAAAACGGCAGAATGGTGTCACAGCACGGCTTGGAACTAGGATAAAATGTGGCCAAAAAGTATGCAAGTCGCAAAGCTCTATATATTAGAAACAAACAGTCAAGAACTATACATTGATAATTAATTTGAAAAGAATTAGAATTGGACAAAGAAGCATTCCTGAACCCAGATCGATCCCATAAGTAACTCAGCCCATGATTATGATTGTTTCTTTCTCATTTTTTACTAGCTCTATCATCTCAGAGATCAACCGCAAATTGTTCACCTCTAACTGGTCGAGTGGGAACTGTTTGTGTGAAGACGAAATGATCCAGACTAAAGGACCGAAGGTGATTGTACTGGTTGTGAGTGGTCTCATTCTTGCTGGTGAGTATCTACAACGGGTGGCCAAACTTGTTTACTGTAAGAGCCACATACGATAAACTACAGACGTTCACGAGCCACAAGATACGAACAAAATATACACACATGTTTTGTTGTTACATACACATCCTGTTACAAAACTTTTATATAGAAATTAGAAATACATATTATATGCAGCAAAAAATTTATTTCCTCATGCATGCAGTTTTTTTCAAACTGTTAATTTGTATTAGTTTCAGTAACCACAAAGTACACATAAATACCAACTGTTTTCAAACTGTTAATTTGTATTAGTTTCAGTAACCACAAAGTACACATAAATACCAACTGTTTTCAAACTGTTAATTTATATTAGTTTCAGTAACCATAAAGTACACATAAATACCAACTGTTTTCAAACTGTTAATTTATATTAGTTACAGTAACCACAAAGTACACATAAATACCAACTGTTTTCAAACTGTTAATTTATATTAGTTACAGTAACCACAAAGTACACATAAATACCAACTGTTTTCAAACTGTTAATTTATATTAGTTTCAGTAACCATAAAGTACACATAAATACCAACTGTTTTCAAACTGTTAATTTATATTAGTTTCAGTAACCATAAAGTACACATAAATACCAACTGTTTTCAAACTGTTAATTTATATTAGTTTCAGTAACCATAAAGTACACATAAATACCAACTGTTTTCAAACTGTTAATTTATATTAGTTACAGTAACCATAAAGTACACATAAATACCAACTGTTTTCAAACTGTTAATTTATATTAGTTACAGTAACCACAAAGTACACATAAATACCAACTGTTTTCAAACTGTTAATTTATATTAGTTACAGTAACCATAAAGTACACATAAATACCAACTGTTTTCAAACTGTTAATTTATATTAGTTACAGTAACCATAAAGTACACATAAATACCAACTGTTTTCAAACTGTTAATTTATATTAGTTACAGTAACCATAAAGTACACATAAATACCAACTGTTTTCAAACTGTTAATTTATATTAGTTACAGTAACCACAAAGTACACATAAATACCAACTGTTTTCAAACTGTTAATTTATATTAGTTACAGTAACCATAAAGTACACATAAATACCAACTGTTTTCAAACTGTTAATTTATATTAGTTACAGTAACCACAAAGTACACATAAATACCAACTGTTTTCAAACTGTTAATTTATATTAGTTACAGTAACCATAAAGTACACATAAATACCAACTGTTTTCAAACTGTTAATTTATATTAGTTACAGTAACCATAAAGTACACATAAATACCAACTGTTTTCAAACTGTTAATTTATATTAGTTACAGTAACCATAAAGTACACATAAATACCAACTGTTTTCAAACTGTTAATTTATATTAGTTACAGTAACCACAAAGTACACATAAATACCAACTGTTTTCAAACTGTTAATTTATATTAGTTACAGTAACCATAAAGTACACATAAATACCAACTGTTTTCAAACTGTTAATTTATATTAGTTACAGTAACCACAAAGTACACATAAATACCAACTGTTTTCAAACTGTTAATTTATATTAGTTACAGTAACCATAAAGTACACATAAATACCAACTGTTTTCAAACTGTTAATTTATATTAGTTACAGTAACCATAAAGTACACATAAATACCAACTGTTTTCAAACTGTTAATTTATATTAGTTACAGTAACCATAAAGTACACATAAATACCAACTGTTTTCAAACTGTTAATTTATATTAGTTACAGTAACCATAAAGTACACATAAATACCAACTGTTTTCAAACTGTTAATTTATATTAGTTACAGTAACCATAAAGTACACATAAATACCAACTGTTTTCAAACTGTTAATTTATATTAGTTACAGTAACCACAAAGTACACATAAATACCAACTGTTTTCAAACTGTTAATTTATATTAGTTACAGTAACCATAAAGTACACATAAATACCAACTGTTTTCAAACTGTTAATTTATATTAGTTACAGTAACCATAAAGTACACATAAATACCAACTGTTTTCAAACTGTTAATTTATATTAGTTACAGTAACCATAAAGTACACATAAATACCAACTGTTTTCAAACTGTTAATTTATATTAGTTACAGTAACCATAAAGTACACATAAATACCAAATGTTTTCAAACTGTTAATTTATATTAGTTACAGTAACCATAAAGTACACATAAATACCAACTGTTTTCAAACTGTTAATTTATATTAGTTACAGTAACCATAAAGTACACATAAATACCAACTGTTTTCAAACTGTTAATTTATATTAGTTACAGTAACCATAAAGTACACATAAATACCAACTGTTTTCAAACTGTTAATTTATATTAGTTACAGTAACCATAAAGTACACATAAATACCAACTGTTTTCAAACTGTTAATTTATATTAGTTACAGTAACCATAAAGTACACATAAATACCAACTGTTTTCAAACTGTTAATTTATATTAGTTACAGTAACCATAAAGTACACATAAATACCAACTGTTTTCAAACTGTTAATTTATATTAGTTACAGTAACCATAAAGTACACATAAATACCAACTGTTTTCAAACTGTTAATTTATATTAGTTACAGTAACCATAAAGTACACATAAATACCAACTGTTTTCAAACTGTTAATTTATATTAGTTACAGTAACCATAAAGTACACATAAATACCAACTGTTTTCAAACTGTTAATTTATATTAGTTACAGTAACCATAAAGTACACATAAATACCAACTGTTTTCAAACTGTTAATTTATATTAGTTACAGTAACCATAAAGTACACATAAATACCAACTGTTTTCAAACTGTTAATTTATATTAGTTACAGTAACCATAAAGTACACATAAATACCAACTGTTTTCAAACTGTTAATTTATATTAGTTACAGTAACCATAAAGTACACATAAATACCAACTGTTTTCAAACTGTTAATTTATATTAGTTACAGTAACCACAAAGTACACATAAATACCAACTGTTTTCAAACTGTTAATTTATATTAGTTACAGTAACCATAAAGTACACATAAATACCAACTGTTTTCAAACTGTTAATTTATATTAGTTACAGTAACCACAAAGTACACATAAATACCAACTGTTTTCAAACTG